>JBAMJV010004863.1:0-35000 GCA_037951105.1 Echinarachnius parma | reverse complement strand
ATATTCTTGGTCAGTTTCCCTATATGTTTGAATTAATTATTATAAAAAGCTGTATCGCTTCGGCGATCCCTCTCATTTATCCCCAAGTTGATTTTAATCCGCTTCGGGTTCATGTCAGGTTTATAAAGCTTATGACTACTTGAGCAACGATGAATTAAGGGGTTTCTGGGAAGAACGCCGTCGTAGGGTTTTCTATAGCTCAGTCGGTAGAGCACCGGTCTTGCAATCCGGAGGTCTCGGGTTCGAATCCCGTTGGAATCCCATTTTTCTTTGCTCACTTTTAATCACAATACTTTAACATTAATACATTGCCTATGTGTGAAGTTTTGAATCCCCCTATAATTTTGAATTCAATCCATCAAAAGAAAATATCAAGGAGATGAAAGAGATACCTGTATGGTAATATAACTGTGCAACATAATATTTGAAGAAAAGAAATTGAAACATGATACTGACAAGGAAAAAAAACTACACGTGGACTAAAATACGGCTAAAATCCATCATACCTGTCCAGAACTAATTCCATCAAAGAAAGAAAAACATCAGCAAAAAAAGGTTTAATAATCCAGCACTATGAATTACAAGCTGAAAACCGAGATGACTTTAAACCCCCTTCTAAATTTGGACAATTAACTAAATATAATCCATCATAGATGTCACACACAAAAAACAATCATAGTGTCTGTCTGCCAAAGATAATAATATTCCATTCAGAAATTGAGCCAATTTTGGCACTGCATTAGCAATGAGCCTATGAATAATGTGTGAACCAACCGATACCTATCATCCCTTGCATCAGATGTGCACTGGCATATTGCTCCCCGGGGAGTGGGGAATCCACTTGTCAAAACATGTCACATCAGATGATTTATTTCCAGTCTCTGTCAAATAAAGGGGACCATTTTCAATATGCTGTGTCTTAAAGGGACTTTAGTAACTTTGTCTGCATCAACCAAACTCACTTGAATCTTCAGTGGTTCCTCTATCCCATGCAGTGGACATATCAGACAGACTTACATCCTTTGCCAGTTATCAACCCTTTTCTAGATTTTGCAAGTGTCAATATTTTACATTATTGACTGCTTTGAGGGGCATATAGAAAATTATAGGCCCGAGGTGATCTCAAAACCATGATATGACCCTAGGCGCTTACAGATTGCAGGATTCTCTAAATGGGGTATATAAAGATACTTTCAGATCCCTTTAAAAGACAATAATTACGAGGTGTGATGTTAAACTACAGCTTGA
Source organism: Echinarachnius parma (assembly GCA_037951105.1). NCBI lineage: Eukaryota > Metazoa > Echinodermata > Echinoidea > Clypeasteroida > Echinarachniidae > Echinarachnius > Echinarachnius parma. The sequence goes on along the minus strand of JBAMJV010004863.1, from coordinate 33,752 downwards.
ATGCTCCCGAGGGAGTCTGGAATCAAAGCATCTCTTCAGTCAATCTATTTCAGCATCCAAGACATCTTAGCATTGTCTTAACCCGTTCCCTACGAGTTTGTGAAATCCCATATACTTTGAACATAACCCACCCGGTTCCCGTAGACAAGGGGGTTAAATTGACAATACGTTAATATGAGATTGAAAGTGTGAAATAGGTACACTTTCCTACATGTATCTGCAAGGCACTTCTTGATTGCCCCAAGGGAGGGAGAAATTGAAACATCAATGTATCCCTAAAGAAAATAACACAGTGTATCACTGCATGTTCACAGTGTGTCACTGCATGTTCACAGTGTATCACTGCATGTTCACACTATGTTTCACAGTGTGAACCAGTGTGAACCACAGTGCAAACACACTAGAGGACCATGATAAATTAGAGCATTTTAACAGTGTCACCACTGTAATAAATATACCCTGCATCCATATTTGTTCAGACTGCACTGATTGATCACAATGTGGTAAGAATTGACACTGTTAAAGGGACTTAGTAACATTGTCCAAATCCTCAAAATAAAATTTTAATTCTAGTGGTTCCCTCATACCTTGTTGTATTCATATTAACAATCAAATCATGGGACCGGTTTCGGTTTTTCAAATTTCCCTTTCGTTACAAAGATATGTACGATTGAAGTATTCAGATAAGAAAAACTCAGGTGGAGTTTTGAAACCGTGTACAAAGTGAGTGCAGTGAGTTAGTGTATATCACCTTGCACTTTCGCTCATTACTTGGCCATGCAATGTCCATTTGACTTGAAATTTTCACACAATACCCTGTGGACATATGAGATAACAACAATATACATTGCATCAACCCTTTATCACTTTTTGCACATGTCAACAAAGTTACTAGTGCGTTCACACTGTGGTAGACTGTGTTCTGTCCAGTAGGGATGGGATGTCACTTGATCAACTTAGATTTCTCAAATAAAGCAATCTGAGGATGACGGGGTCTGCTTTTGGCTAATACAAAGTTTTAATTAATAGTAGTGGGGTTTGAGAAAGTGAGCGATGCAACTCATAAGAGAGGGGGGGCTTCTTACCTGCAAGGCACATCTAGATTGCTCCCAATGGAGATGGAATTGACACATCAACACTGTGTTCATCAGTTGATCCAGTATAAATACGGTCACATAAAGATACAGTATGTTTATAATGAGATGTTCTTTTCATTTCATATAATACCAATATGACAATGGAGTCTGAGAAAGTGTGCAACTTAATTGCAGAGGGATGGGGCTTCATCACCGCAAGTCCTGCAAGGCACTTCTAGATTGCTACTTAGGGAGGGAAGATTGACACATCAATCTATTGTATGTCAGTTTATCCAATAGTCAGAGCTAGATTTAAGGCAATGAGATTCAATGTTATTTTATGCAATGCTAATATGACAATGCTGTTTGAAAAAAGTATGCAGCTTAATTCCAGAGGGAGGGATACCTTTTTAATTGTAAGACCTGTAAAGCACTTCTAAATTGCTCCCAAGGGAGAAGGAATTAACACATCAAAATAGTGCTCATCAGTTGATCCAGTATATAATGCCACATTGGATGTGTCATTGAGATCTTCCATGTCACTAGTTAATGACAATCGAGTTTGAGAAATTGTGCATGTTTTAGATTGCTCTCTCGACAGAGAGGGACATTGATATCACAATAATTGATCCACTATACAATGTACAAATGCTAATGAGATGTCTACTTCTATTTTATGGAGTTTTAGAAAGTGTGCGACTTAATTCCAGAGGGAGGGGGCTACCCTACCTAGCTGCCAGGCAAGTCTAGATTGCTCACAAGAGAGATGGAATTGACACATCAAAATAGTGCTCATCAGTTGATCCAGTATATAATGCCACATTAGAGATATGTCAATGAGATATTCTATGTCACTACATATAACAATCGAGTTTGAGAAAGTGTGCATCTTTTAGATTGCTCTCTCGACAGAGAGGGACATTGATATCACAATAATTGATCCACCACGGTATAATATGTACAAATGCTAATGAGATGTCTACTTCTATTTGATGGAATTTCAGAAAGTGTGTGACTTAATTCAAGAGGGAGGGGGCTTCATCACTGCAACACCCTACCTAGCTGCCAGGCATGTCTAGATTGCTCCCAAGGGAGAAAGAATTGACACATCAAAATAGTACTCATCAGTTGATCCAGTATAAATACAGTAACATAGATATGTCAATGAGATTTTCTATTCTTTATCATGTAATAATAATAATATGACAATGGAGTTTGAGAAAGTGTGCAACGTAATTCCAGAGGGAGGGGGCTTCGTCACTGCAACACCCTACCTGTAAGGCATTGCTAGATTGCTCCCAAGGGAAGGGAAATTGATATATCACAAAAGTTGATAGGGTACGCATATCCACAGATAGATTAACAGTGCCAGGGATTTCACAGCTCTATGGCATGTGTGTGTGTGTGTATTGTGTGGTGCAGAAATGTGAGTTTGGCACTCGAGGAGTTGATGCGAATGAGATAGTTCAGGACGCAAAGTCCCTAAGTGACCATAATTGGTTGAGGCGGTGTGTATACAGAGGTGTGATCATTTAGTACAACTTCACTCCCAAAGGGGAACAAATGTAATTGAATCATTAAACAATGTCACATCGGATGATTTATTGCAGTCTAATTGATGAGTTAATTAAAAAGATTTCTCAAATTGAGAAATTCAATATTTGTTTCAAGGAAGGTGTGTATTAACTACTACAGATTCTGAAATACCCATATAATTAATACAGGACCCACATGGCTCCTGTAGGCGATGGGTTAACCTGTTCCCTACTAGATTCTGACATCCCCATAGAGTAAATACAGGACCTTCCAGGTTCCCTTTGGCAATGTGTTAAAAAGGCGCACTTTGGGGCTGCAAGGTACTAGTATATCACTCCAAATTGGGGAGATAATGACAATTAAAAAATGTCAACAATTGCATAAAGCCAGTAGCTGTCAAATGTTTTTTGTCTCTGATATTAGCATTATTTTGTGCCAGTCTAAAATTACAGGTTTTTATGTGTGTATCAAAGGAAAAGGGATGGTTCAACTTACTTACTGTTAACCTGTTTGTTACTGGAATTTGCAATAGATTTTGCATCGATTTACAATACAGGGTCTTCTAGGTTTGTTTATGGAATGGGTTATGAGGCACTAATTTTGCTTATAAATATTACAATATTTCACTTCATATTTCTCAGAATTTAAATTAAAGAAACAGAGATAACTAACAAATTGCCAATGAGCTACATTTCCTGTGTTTTCCTTTATTTAGTTTCATTTGATTCTTTGAGCAAATTTTATTGAGGATGTGGCTTTGCATTGCAATAGTCGTCTGTATTCAAAGCAGAACGCTATTGCAATACTAACTGCACATGTCATTTTGAAAACACAGTTAGAATGTACACTTGGCATTTTAAAAACAAGGAACCCAACTACGGGCAGAATTCAGGAGTCATGTTCTTAGATCAGGTGAATATAAAGAAGCTAAGTCAATATTGCTTACGGAAACAGATCCGCGCTTTTAATCTTGTTTGTCTTGCGCTCGTGGGCCGCACAACTGTATATAAATTGGACTAAATGCCACTTGGCTTACGACCCCTTTCTGCGGGGACGTTGCGCTCGATCCGTGTTAAGGGCTCCGAGAAATAGGAGGCATTGCCCTGCAGAACCGTGTGGGCAGCATCTTAATTGAGATGGAGTGATGGGGGAAGTTGCTAGAAAGAAAATATACAAGCTAGAACATGGTTTTAAAGGTTTTTAAAGACTTACAACAGAGAATAAGGAAGAGTAAGTGAGAAGGAAATAAAAATTGCAAGATGGGAAGTTCATGAGAATAGAAAAGGACAATGAAGGGATAGGTCAAAACAGGAGAGGAAATGAATGAAGAAGGTAAGAAATAAGAGGTGGAAAAGGATGCTGAGAAGGATGAGGAAGAGATTGAGGAAGAGGAGGAGGTTCAACAGGTGTAGATAAGGAGGTGGACAAGGGGTGGACGAAGGGGATGAGCATGAGATGGAGGTGTGGAGAAAGAGGGGGGAGGAGGTAGAAGAGGTGGTGGAGGAGGAAGAGAATGAAGAGGAGAGGAGAAGGAGAGGGGGGAGCAGGAGGATGAGCAGGAGGAGGAGGGAGGAGGAGGTGGAAGAGGAGGCAGATGATGAAGAGGGGGAGGAGGAAGAGGAGGAGCATGTAGGGGGAGGAAGAGGAAGAAGAGGAAGAGGAGGGGATGTGAGGAGGAGGAAGAGGAGAGGAGAGGAGAGGAGAGGAGAGGGGGGAGGAGGAGGATGAGCAGGAGGAGAAGGAGGGAGGAGGTGGAGGAGGAGGCAGATGATGAAGAGGGGGGATGATGAGGAGGAGGAAGAGGAGGAGCATGTAGGGGGAGGAAGAGGAGGAAGAGGAGGAAGAAGAGGAAGAGGAGGGGATGTGAGGAGGAGGAAGAGCAGAGGAGAGGAGAGGGGGGAGGAGGAGGATGAGCAGGAGGAGAAGGAGGGAGGAGGTGGAGGAGGAGGCAGATGATGAAGAGGTGGAGGATGAAGGGGAGGGGAGGCAATGAGGAAGAGGATGAGGAGGAGGAAGAGGAGGGGATGGGAGGAAGAGGAGGGGATGGGAGGAAGAGGAGGGATGGGAGGAAGAGGAGGAGGAAGGAGAAGAGAAGGAAGAGGAAGGGGTGGAAGAGGGAGATGAGGAAGAGGAAGAGGAAGAGGGGGAGCAGGAGGAAGGGGAAGAGAAGAGTTACTAAGGTGAAATCGCGAGAATGCAGATCAATCAAATGGCTTTTGACTTCTTTCTAAAAGGGATCATTGCTCAATATATCAGACAATTTTGTAACAATATAGAATTCATTACACTAAAATGAACACGGCATCTCAATTGAGAGACCAGTAATATTGGCATTTATGAATAAACTGCTTCGCGAACAAAGTCAAATGTTATTCTGTAAATATCACGTCAACAAAGGTTGTTCTCACAACTTGAAAACTTGCCAGAGGGTTAGGTTTCCTGGTGGGCCAGTTGGGCGAGAAAAATTGAGACTCATATAGAATGTTGCTTGTCCAAAACAAGAAATGGATGGGCCCAAAACAAAGAAAATGGTAAAATGTTCCCTTCAAGATTCTGGAATCTCCATGGACTTTCTACACAACCCACCCGGTTCCCGTAGTCAAGGGGTTAACAAGTCTGTTCATTCTGGTTGACTAGTAGGGCAAGTAACATCTTATAAATGTAAACAAATTTGGTGGCCCAAGCTCATTTTGGTTGCCCCGGGCCAGCAGGCCTGTGCTAATCTGTAGCCCTGTGTTAGTTAACTTGTCTATTGGCTGGAAAGAAGATGAAGAAAAACAGGTGATAAGAATAATCATTTTAATCCTGGGTTATGTCTAATTTGCTAAAGCAGGAGGTTGGGGGTCTGATATCTTGGTCAACAAATGCAAGCAGAAAATGTTTGCTGAAAACAAAATCTGACACTTAACTCCTGCTGAAGATAATAATTTATATACCGTGTACATATAGAATCCAATGTACATTTACACCCGGGGCAATGCAAGCGTTAAATATGTATGTATGCCGTGAGATATAAGTAGGCACCTAATATTGGTTAGTTCTACGATTACCATCTCAAGACGTGTAGGGTTTAGATTGTATCTCTGAAATCAAATGCGTTACAACAGACTGCACGTGGTAAGCTAAAACAAGTCGGCCGCATTTCTGCACAAAACATGGAACGCTGTTGATTAACCCCTTGTGCACCGACTAAGTCATGGGGTCTAGATGGAGAATGTGCATTATACTAGGGTATAAGCCCGTCAAATTATACTTTTGGCCAGGAAAAATGTATTATGGTCATATTCCGTCCAAAGCTATGAGAGCCTTATTGTGATGTCCTAACCAGAAAAGTAAATTTTTAAACTGACATTAACCTGTATTGGTTAACACAATTAGAAGGAAAAAATGTATTCTCATATATCAAGCCTTGTCCATAATCATAGTTTTGATGAATATAGGGATTGAGATTGGAAAATTTGACTTTAAATTTACAATTATATTAATTTTGGAGCCAGTTAATTTGTGTTTTGGCCACCAAAGGTTGCATATATATAAGAACTTATTTTACTGACTCCACTGGGCCAACCAGATAAAAAGTAGTGTGGACCAAGGGGGGTTATTTAAAGTGTTCTTGAATTGCAGAAAATTTTGCACTCGGCGGGTTAAACAATTATGCAGATTCTAAGATGAACAAGCAGCCGTATTCCTACAAGAAACTAGACCAATACTACAGGTGCTAGTGTAACAAGTCACATGATATGTAAAGTCCCAATTGTTTGAAATTACATCTTTTGTGAATGGATCACAGAATGCACTGGAAAGATAAGCTGATGATTTTGGAGGGTGGGGAATATTTGGAGAATATGTGCATACCTTCACTCAGTTTTTTCATGTATACCTTCCAATACTTGACTTTTGATTAGAGAATTTAATTTAATGCATGTCATTTATTTTATCTTATTGTTTGTAATTACATCTTCTGTAAAAGGATCAAAGGCATGAACAGGAGAGAGAATTATACATGAGCTCATATACATGTATCAATTTGCATTCTTTAACTCTATTTTCATATTAACTTCATACACTTGACTTTAAATTAGTGAAATGTAAACCTTCTATGCTCAAGAAGTGTATCAGAATACAGAAGCTAGAAGAAGTCCATTACTGTTCTTATTAATATATTGCCTAGAGCTGTGAGATTTCTTTAAAATGTAAATCCCATTATGTTACATACATGTATCAATGGTCCTTTGTATTTCCATTGTATAGTCAAACCTGTCTTAGCGGCAACTAATTTGTAATGCAGGGCTCGACACTCACACTGGCCTGCTGGCCCGGGGCCAGTGAAATTGCACTTTGGGCCAGCAAAATGTATAAAAGTAACGTTTTGGTGGCCCGATCGAGCAAGCAGATTTTCAACCTGACATTGAAAAAATAAGAACAATCTTGTTTTCTTCTATGTCATGCTTCATCTATAATCAAAGGAAATAAGAAAGAGTGATATATTGAATAGTAAAATGTTTACTCATTAAATAACATTGTTGGGGCCAGTAATTTTTCTTTCAGGCCACCAGAATAGGGGAATAAGTTATTTTACTGGCCCGATCAGGCCACTGAGAAAAAAGTTGAGTGTGTAGCCCTGTGTAATGGCTCATGTCTATATTTAAGTCACCTGTCTACATAGGCCACTTATATTGTTTCCCTTTGGTGGTCACTCTACACAGGTTTGGCTGTATTTCGTATCCCTATCCTTCAAAGCTTAGTCTATTTCTACCCTTTACACGATTTGTATTTTAGTATCATTGTATTACCTATCAAAAGTTGTAAAACCATGTTTAAAACATTTAATTTTCCTGTGTTTCCTTATCCTCCCCTCCCTCTTCCCTATTCCTCCTCCTCTTTCCCCCTCCTCCTGAACTCGTCTCATCCTAGTCCCTTCCAGCTCCTCACTAAGGCCAAAAAAAAAAATTTGTTGGATTGGAATAATGGGCAACCAAACATTAGGGTAGGTAGGTAGGTAGGGTTTTTTTTCTTTTTTTTTTTTTTTTTCAGGATTCGTGCAAATACACAAAAACACATACATGTATAACACACAAATAACACATTTTTTTTTTTTTTTTTTTTTAATCAGAAAAAACCTTTAGGGTCGGCGGTATTTTTAGGGTCGGGCGGGTTACGCCAATCCAACCATTTACATGGCCTAATCCTCCATCCTATTCATCTTGTTCCTCCTCCCGCTTATCATCATCTCTCAACTGTCTTCTATTTCTTTTACTTTCTTTTTTCTCTCATTAGTTCTTTTCACCCTATTCTTGAATTCTCTCTCTCTCCCTTTCTCTTTCTAATCACCTCATCTGTCTACACATTACAGAAACCATAATTATATCTTGGATATATAGATGCAGACTTAATGTTAGTAAGGCCAAAACAAATAAATTGTTGGATTGGAGTAACGGGCAACCAAACATTAGGTTAGGTAGGTAGGGTTTTTCTTTTCTTTTTTTTTTCTTTTTTTTTTCAGGATTCGCACAAATGCACAAAAACACACATAACACACACATTTTTTTTTTTTTTTTTTTTTTTTTTAATAAAAAAAAAAAAAAAAATCAGAAAATACCTTTAGGGTCGGCGGTATTGTTAGGGTCGGGCGGGTTACGCCAATCCAACAATTTATTTGTTTTGGCCTAATGGTAGTACTCTGGTAATTTACACAGTCTACACATCACATATTGAATGCACTTGCTATTTCATAAATATAAACATACTAAATTGTATTTACTCTTTGTTGTGACAGCTGTTCTGAGACTGTATTTCAAGAAAATCACAATTCACTATTCTTATGAGACAGCATTATTTCCTTTTTGTTGAGATCCTTATATCCCCAGCCTGCATTATGCATGCATCCATGAACCTGACCCTTATAACCCTACCCAACTGCCAATTCCAAATAAATCCATCGCCACAAAAAAATATTATGACAATATTCCAGAGTTCAATGACAGTGGCGTAGCTGCAGCTAAACGATTGGCGTCGCATTACGCATCTTCATTTTCACACAAACGAGGCCTGAGTTTGAGGGACATACGGTGAGAGTAAACGGTCGTTCAGGTTCCGGGCAGAAGATGTCACGCTCAATCCTGTCAGAGGATTAAAGGGATATTTCTTGCCCTTGCAGACTGTCTCCAATGTTCCCCGACAATGTCATCTTTTGGTGCATTTAAGTACACTATTCTTTCCTAGAATCAGTACTTTGAAATAACATGTTACTGGCATATCTTTTTCAAATTCAATCTTAAAGATTTTTTTTTTTTTTGGGGGGGGGGGGGGGGGGGGTACTCGTTTAAAGATCAACATTGTGCCAAAATTAACTGAACTGTACTGAAAGAAATAGCCCAAAAACATGTTTTAACAGACTGATATATGTAGGGCTAAATAAATGCAACTGATAAATGACTTAAATAAATGCAACTGATAAATGACTTAATACATGTATTTAAACCACACTTTGGCATATATGCTACCAGATCAATGCAGTGGCATCATTGAACTGTAGGCCTACGTCTCTTCTCTATTTTCAGTCAGAAACAGATTGAAAGGGACAAAAAACTAGCAATTCTCTGATTTAAACTGCCACATTCTATCACAACATTAAATGGCCTGATTGTCTGTCTGACATCGATGTGGATAAATATGTTTTTTTTCACCAAACGATGTCCAAATAAAAATCAATGAGGCGCAGCATTTGACGGGCAATTTAATCAGTGTATTTTACAATTAATAACTGATATCGACCGACGACATGGGTTATCTATGATACGCAGTGTTTCACAAATCGATTCGCTGGAACTAAAAGATAATCTCCAATATTGATTGTCAAGGGGTCACTGACAGTTCATTTAAAGGGCAATGAAACCCAAGCAAAATGTTGCTATCATAGTCTTGAAGAGATTAAGAGGAATAATCTCTGAAAGTTAGAGCATAATCGGGCAAGAAACAAGAAAACTACAGCTCTTTGAAGATGTCCATTTATTCCTATGGGAATTCAAATTGGCAACGCACTCTGATAAGTGTGTGGACAACTCCCCATATGTTTTGTACTAGTTTTTGTACTAGATCCCTTTACTTCTTGGGGGAGCTAGGACTTGTATAGACCAGCTTTTGTTATTTCAGTACCGTAGTATTTAAATGTATATCTTCCTAGGGCTTTGACAGCTTGTTCTCCAGACTCTGATCTTGTTTACCCAAACTGAAACAGGACGATTAGTGCCAACTTTATTCAGGATGGAGACAGTGGGTGTCGTAAATAATTGACGTCTCGTAAGACAATCCCTTGCAGGAAAATTGTAACTGGGTCGACACCTGGTAACGATGGAAATTGTGATCAACTAACTGTCCCTTTTAGTCTATTTTCTTAAACCGTTTCCTACTAGATTCTGTTGTTTCCATGAAGTAAACAATAGGTCTACCAGGGTGCCATACCTCAATGGGTTAATAGTTTTACTCACAAAATTAAAAGTTTTCATATCAGAACTTTTATTGGTCAATACAGCAAAGTTCAAAGATGTTTTCCAGGGTTTCGACAACGCTGTCTCATCCCATTTTTCCCAGCAAATTCAAACAGGACTTGAAATTAGTGCCAAGTTTATTCAGGAGGGACCGATTGAGTGTCGTAAATTAATTCAGGTCTCGTAAGAAAATCGCTTAGAGGAATTCAAATTGGGCGCACACCTGGTAAGGCTGCGTAATGCGATGGACAAATTTTAAAGGGAAAACTTAACCCACTTACTATATATGTCAGGTCTAAAACGTACTCTACCTCGCGGCCTTTCGTTGCTCAGTGCTAAGGGTGTTAAAAAGAGTAACAGAAAAATGCTCACGTAAGAGTACTCGAGTCAAATGCCTCGGTGCGATCTTCAATTTCAAGGTGTTTTTTTGTTTTCCTCTTTTTATTTTTATCTATACCTTTGTCCCAAAACAAAGAGAGATATTAATAATTCAACAAGCAGGCTAGCTAGACTTGCATCACTTTCTGACAAATTATGCACACACAGTCACCTGTGTGGCAACCCGATACTTGGCTTACCAAAATCAACAATAATTGAGAGTAAGGCTGCTTTTATCGCTGGAAAAGGTTGCCATGCCTAAGTACCAGATCATCTAATAGTGCATGCAGTAGTCGTTATCTTAACCCACTGCCTACAGGAACCTATGCTGCAGCATGTATAACTCTTTGGGAATGCAAAAGTCAATCTCTTAATATAGGCAAGGAGTTAATATATAAAGTAAAGAAAATAATCCAATCCCCATGATTAATCTCCCTGATAGACAGACACCAGCACAAATAGCTTCTTAAACTGGTTAATGGTCATGGTCATAAGGCTGTAGTGAAACGGTTACACGACGGTTAACCGACCGGCATCCGGAAAAACGTTTTCATTTTCGCGGTTTCGGTTAGCCGGGAAAAAAAAGAAGGAAAAAAAAGAAAGAAAAAAAGAAAAAGAAAAAGAAGAAAATCTATAGATTCGGTCAGAAAATGGCACGTTGAACCCTGCTAATATATTGCTATTTAAAGTAAAGATATTTTACATGTATCACAAATAAAGAAAACAAATAAACAAATGGTAAGAGGATTAATGAATAGATTAGACTGGTAGAGCCAAATTTAGAAGGATCATTTGCGATGAGATATCCAAAGCTTTCATCTTGACAGCGGTTTGTAGACTAACATGGCACTGCCCTGCTGATTCCAATTGAAAAAAACGGACAGATATCGGACATATCCGAGAAAAAAAATACAAACAAATACAAAAACCCCCAAAAAATTAAATTAAATTAAAACGGTTTTTGCCGTCAGTTAACCGGTTGTCAAAATACCCGACTTACTACAGCCTTAGTTCTAAACATTAACAGGCTGCCAGGGTCCATGGAAAATACATATTATATCAGCATCAAATAGTCTTGAATAGCCTGGTCAAATATACTGTATCAATACGTCCATTATGCAGGCCCATGCAAGGGGTTAACCTGTGTTCCATTCAAGTTTCTGACAAACCCGTAGACTTTGTACACAATCCACCTGGTTCCCGTATATAGTCAAGGGGTTAAACGGTGACATTTGAGAACATCGTCATCATCATACTTCAAACGAGGATCCATGTCATGCTGCTTCCTTTGTCACCCATTAGGCAATAAATCATCTGTGATTATGCTAACAAATGTTAATTGTCCATTTTCTGTGGATCACAACATTTCCATTTTGAAACAGACACCAGTTTGCATGCACCTCTGATCCTCTCTTGCTATGCATACAATTGACATTCTCCTTTGAGTGCATAGCACATCCTATTCAGGGTCTGTTGCAGAAAGAGATTGTAAAGTTGTTATTAATCGTAAGTCAATTTCTTAATGCGCAAATCTGATTGGTTACAATGAGCAAATTTTCTGACATGCAATTATCTGCAACTTTACAATTGGTTGATTACATCTCTTTTCGCAACTGGACCCTTATCTAGTCCAAACAAATTTTAGCGTGTTCACACACAAAAAATGTTCATCCCGAAATCATGACTAAAGAATCATGACTAACGAAACGTCGTATAAAGAATCATGATTAACGAAACTAACGAAGAACGTTCACACACACAAAAACAAGATCCCAAAACAGCTGGCATTCAGCTGCACGAAACATCGTATAAGTGCGCAGTTTGCTGTCTTTTTTCTGTCTAAGCCACGCCCAGTTATACGAGTGACGTATAGCGAATCATGATTAGCGAATCGACCGGGCGTTCACACACAAAACGAGCGGGATTCTTTAGTCAGCTCTCGTACGAAACGATGCTCAAACCCCCGTTTCGTTAATCATGATTCTTTATACGACGTTTTGTTAGTGAGCGTTCAGACACACAATTTCCGAAAATTTCCGTTGTATAGCTAGTCAAGAGCCGACTAAAGAATCAGCTCCTGACTAGCTATACGATGAAATTTTTGTGTGTGAACACAGAGTTTGTAGGCTGGGTTCAATGAAAAATGCATGGTAAACCAAGATTCTTCAGCCTTGAATGGGTTACTCCAAACCAGAAGTTGACTACCAACCTCTCCTGTCCCCACTTCATCCTAGCCTTTCCCCTCCAACTTCTTGGCTGCATATTTGTATAATTAACCCCTTTTCTCATTAACCAAATCTTGATTAAAGGGATCTAGTAACATTGTCTGATTTCACAATATTTACTTAGAATTACCAGTAGTTCTCACAAACCTTGTTGTATTCCTATTACCAATGAAAACAGGTTTTTCAGTGATAACTGTCAGGGCCTTATCTAGCTTTTTGCTAAAGGGGGGGTTTGATCCGAGCCGCGTAGCGGCAATTGGGGGTTGAGTCCGAGAGGGGGGTATCCCCCCTCTCGGCAATTTGTTTTTTGCTATTTTGAACCCCCGTAAGTGATTTTTTTTTCACTTTTTTTTCACTTTTTTCACTGATACATTTTCACTTGGCAGCCCAAGGGGGGGGGGGGGGTTTAAACCACCTAAACCCCCTCCCCTGGATCCACCACTGACTGTGTACAAATTCAGTGCAATGAGTCAGCAAATATCACTTTGCATTTTCGCTCATTTCTTGGCCATAAAATATCCATTTAACCCGTTCCCTTTGAGATTCTGAAATGTGCAGGTTATAGACTTTGTACACAACCCACTCAGTTCCCGTAATTAAGGGGTTGATGTGAAATGTTCACACATTTCTCAGTAGACTTATCAGATAAAAACAACATACGTTATCACCCCATCGTCAATTTTTGCACGTATGTCAACAAAGTTACTGGATCCCTTTAAACAAAATTAAGCTTAGTCCTAACCCCCTCCACATATCTCAGCCCACCCCTCTGCCCCCCTCCCACATCTATCACTCCAACTATTACTCTATCTGTATTCATTTAATTTTCCCCCTTTTCTTGCTCGACCCAAACTCGATTTGACAACAGATTTGTCTGCAACGCATGTCGCCGCAAATAATTGCCTTCCCGATCATGCTGTTGTTTTAGAAAACAAGATCGTGCATGGAAATTGTGCTAATATCTACTACTAGTCATACATACATGGCATACATTACATCCATGCTGTTTGTATGCTGTAGATGGAATTAACCAGGGAGGGTGGGGTGCGCGCCAGCTCCCTCGCCCCCACCCTAATAACCACTGCCTTTCAGTAAGCTGCAAAATGACACCAAAAAAAACACAGACGAAAGTTTCAATTTGGGGAAAGTACCTTTTTTTCCCCGTACATGTCCCTACAACAACAGTGTGCAAAAGATAATTGACTTGGAAGAAATGAGAGAGATCTGTGGCCCTTTATAGTGTTTGTCTACTCCTCCCCCACCCCCCCCCCCCCCCTCCCCCCACCCCACTCCTCCCACTAGCAACAGCCCATACATCTATAGGGTATGTATATTAATAGACAGTATACAGTATATATAAATATTCAACTTTTCTGCCAAAGTTTTTTTAACTTGGAGGCAAAATATATATATTTGCCCCATTTTAACCCCTCTCCTTTTCTTACCATCTCACCTTTTGAAGATACAGAATCAACTTCAACAAAATCAATGTAGTTTCACTACATCCCATGTTCATGAATACAAAAGTTTTTTGAACTCAGAAAATCTTTCCTATGAGGTCTTTTCTTATTACCGCTACCCCTCTACCTCTCCCCTCTCATAGAAGGTAGATCACCAATTCTTCCCCGCCCTATCCACTCCCCCCCCCCCCCCGTCATCCTCTCTCTGTTCCTACAAAGATATCACCACTACCTCCCCACCCTACCCCACCCCCCAATCCCACCTGATCCCATACTCCTTACTCCTCTATGTGTGCCTCGATCCATATGAAGATATATGAAAATCACCACTTCTCCCCCACCCCACACCCTATCCAATCCCCAACCCTACCTCTCCCTGCCTCACCTCACCCCACCCTTCCCCATCACCCATCCTCCTCTAACTATGCCTCCATAGAAGATATATGAGAATTTCATGCAACTACCCCTCTTTGTATCAACACTTATTTCCGCACCCTGCCTAACCCTACCCTACCCCATCCCCTCACCCATCCTCTATCTATAACTCACCACTTCTTCCTCAACACCTTACCCCATCCCGCCCTCTATCCTCCTCTCTCTGGCCTCCACAGAAGGTATAAACCCCATCCTACCCTACCCCACCCATCCCCCACCCATCCCATCCTCCTCCCTGTGCCTCCCTCCATACAAGACATATGGGAATCTCAAGCAAGAAAATCAATCTCCTTCATTTGAGAAGCACTGACACCCAGGATAATCCACTCACAAATCAATATTTCATTCTCCGCGCCGCCATCATATGTATTCACAGTCGCCACTCGAATGCCAAGTCGATGGTAATCGGTGTATTCCACGCAGAGATCATATTAGAATATATAGTTCTAAACAAATTCACCCACAGAATCTTATAGAGAGCTAATAAATCTCCTGCATGTTTGGTAGCATATTGTAGATTGGAATCACTATTATAGGGCTTTGCCTTTGTTTTGATTGCAAAAACTTTCATTTATATGTATTGTTCTGATTTTAGAGTGTTGAATAATTGTATTTGTTTAAACATAAGAAGTAACGCAAGGATCTAGAACAGTTGTGCCCTAATTTAAAACTGTTCTGTTCTAGATTTTGAAATACGGATATAATTAATACAGGGCCCACCAGTTTATTTCCTGTAGGCAAGGAGTTCAATAATAAAGAACAAAAAAGTTTGCTTACAATGTTCAAATCTGTTTCACATTGCATGACAAAGGTTGCTCCTTGTAACCTTAAAGGTAGCCCCAAGTTTACTTGACATTGCATTCGCGATTGTATGCAATGTGGATGTAAAGTTTTACATCTTGGTTCAATGCCCCCATGTGGGACCTTTAGAAAGTCCTTTAGAAAGTCACTTTATCTACATTTGCTTCTCTCCATCCTGGTGTGTGTTGCAGAAAGAGATAAATTTGATTGTAAAGTTACAATTAATTGCAAGCCAGAACAAATCTGACTGACCAGTTCAAGTTTGTATATTTTCTAATTTGCGATTAATTGCAACTTTACAATTGCTTTCTAACTCTTTGAGCAACATGCAATCTAAAAGTTCCTCATGAAAGCCAACAGGGGCCTTTAACCCTGAAAAAACATCCCATTGCAACATTGGTCCACTAGATGAAGTGCATAATACCTAGAAAACATGACCATTTACAGAAGGGTAATAGCTTTGTTATGTCCCATGGCTGTACTATTTTTGCACATTGTACGAGACATTACTTAGAACAAAGTCAATGGCAGACGAAATGAAATAATAGGGCATTCACATAAATGCATTCAATATAAATGACCTGTTGTCATGAAACCATTATATGACGTCGCCAAATTTAAAGCTGAGAAAATTGACATAATGCTCACCTTTGTCTATGCTATATGCCTTTGCTGGATTCCTTACCCGTTTTGTATTTAAGGTTCTCTTTTTATTTGCTTATTTATTGTGCCATTATATACATTACTTACACCTGTATAAATACTGTAGTGCAAATGTTCATAGTTCTTTACTAACTTAAAAATCTATATGTCAACTTATAGATGCTGGTAAGTCTAGTGCGCTTTATCTTGCATCATATGGGGTAATTATTTTTCTGGTTAGGGTGTGTCGTGCAATCTAATGGAGCAACAATCACAAACAAAACAAAGCATATTCTAAGAAAGCAGAAATTAATTTGATTCACAAAAAAAAATACAAACCAGACAAAATTAATAAGCGACTTGAAAGTCGCAGAATCTAGTTTGGACAATGTATTATACATTTGTTAAGCATGCTGAGTCTGATAAAAATTAATTAATACTCACTTCACAATGAGGTTCTGGGTCCGCACAGACTTTGTACATAGCACATCAGGTTCCCGTAGGCATGGGGTTTACATAATAATGGGGGGTAGGTGCTGTTTTGCAATATGAATTGAAGCATTCCAGGAAAACTTGATTGGTTCACTACACAAACAAATGTACAAACTAGAACAAATTAATGAGTTATGAGGTCAACCGAATCCACAGTTGTGATACTGTATGCACTTTAACCCATTCAGGACTGGTACCGAAAATACTTGGGCTGGGGTCTATGGAGAATGCATGTTAAAGCAAAATCAAGCCATCTTTAATGGGTTAATAAGTGCTCTGTTTGATGCAATATTCAATGGGGTTTGGCAGACGACTGTCTACTACCATGCTACCAAGATGATTCCTAGTAGACAGGAAATCTGGAAACAAACATTACACGGACCTAGATATATTGATTTCATTAATGATCACTGATTTCAATCAATGTATATTCACCAATGTCTCTGAAAACAGCCACCATTTTGGCATATCTATGGATTTTCACAATGCATACAAAACAAACAAGTAATGAAGCAAATAGTATTCATTTACTGTTTAAAAAAATAATGCATCTGGCCACTTTGTGGTGGAGGCAAAAAAACATATTTTTTCTAGTAGACAGAAGTTGGAAGTCAAACAATAAATGGATCCAGATCATCGATTTTACTCATTACCACTGACCTCAATCAATGGATGTGTCAATGCCTGCCTGTGTTGAGGCAAAGAGTGACCATCTCTTGAATCAAGACATTGTCCCCAAGTTGTAGACAGGATGCAGGGAGACAAACAATGCATGGACATTCATTAAATCACAATCACTGCTTTCAATCAATGGATCATCCTTTGATTTAAACAAAACATTTTTTTACCTACAAGACAGAAATTGGGAGACCAACCATGCATGAACCAAGATCATTGATTTCACTTGCATCAACTGGGTGCCTCAATGTCTGCCAGTATTATAGCAAAGAGTAGTCATCTTTAAATTATCAAGAATCATTTAACCTCGTTGACGGAACGTCCGTCCGTCGTGATGCAAACAGTGCATGGTCCTAGAGCACTGATTTCAGATACTCAAAGGGAATGGGTTAAGTAACCACAATGAAGATTAAAATACCTAGATGGGAACCAACCAAAAAAAAACTTTTTTTTTCACGAGGGCGATTTTGAAAATTTTGAGGGAGAAAAACGCCCTCGTGAAATTATTCACGAGGGCTATTTTGGTGCTCACGGGGGCTCTTTTTTTTTTACATCGTTTTCACTGCTCAAGGGTCTAATAAATGATTATCATGATGTGATCTATCCGATTATGCCATGTTTGGTACGTTTCTGGCGCTTTCCGATCATGCAAAAAGATGTTTAAAAAATAACAAAAAACAATTTCCACCCCCGTGCCGTGGCTCACGGGGGCGATTCCAAAGGTATCGGGGGCGAATCGCCCGTCGCCCCCGTGTATTTTTTTGGTTGATGGGAACAGGCTCCGAACAGCCCCCTCCCTGTAACCCAACCCAGTAATTGCCATTCAAGCACCTGTAAGCAGCATTCCATGGGAGACATCGGCTGCTAATGGTAGGGTTCGCCAACCCCTACGGGCGGCTACCTCCCACTTGTGGCCAAAAGAATGTAGGTCACACATCTTCTTTGATTACACAGTTCCCTTTCCCTCAATTATTATCTTTTCTTTATTTTATTTATTTATTTATTTTCATTTGTTTTACCCATGAATAACAAACTGTTTTTAAAAGCTGTTAAATATAATGCACAGTTTTTCAATATTTGATAATCTGGCGACGGGGGATCTACTGCACAGCGCACAAAGTGTTAATAGCTACAATTTCAAGCAAGCACATAGGATATGCAGTACTAGTTTCACATCTAGTCTAGATTACAAGGACTTTAACCCAGTACAGGGCTCGACAAACCCACTTGCCTGATTGATTTGTATTTCCACATTGATAATATATAAGAACTCTATGCCATTCGTTTATGCCTAAATCCTCACATTCACATTTAGATTTCTGTGATAAAGCACTAGGTCTACAAGAATGGACTATTATAATTACTTTTATTCACTGTCAGTCGTAAAGGTCATAACTGACCAGCCTTATTCCTTGGGTCTCAAGACCAATTTACCTTCACCTTCTGTCTACCCACAGAATGATAATGAAGGGTAATGTCTCCCTTATGGGTTTGCCTAATGGTGTTGCCTGACCATGACTTTAACACTTTTCTTTTCATAGGCACATCGTTCATGTATGAGATCCTTGTATTTTGTTTGCAGCCAGGTATTTGCAGGTTTATCAAGCATTTGCAGGCGATTATAACACAGAATATTGTGCCCTTTACGGCCACGTCTGACCATATCTTAGGCCGTTATATATCGGAATAGACACATTATGAGTGACTGCTTGTAGACTTTAAAACATAATGTATAATGCAGTTAAGAAAAAACAGACACTCAGTATGCATTTCCTTTGGCACTTAATGAGAGTCACAGGCGATTGCCCTCTTTTGACAACACATAAATGGTGCGCCCTTTCCTTTTTTTTTTTTTTTTTGTATATAGAAAGCAAATGCGAACAATAGCCCACCAGAGTATTGGTGAAGCTCCGGAAGGCCAATCAGTGGTTCACTGCAGCTCAAATGAAATAAAAGAATCACAATTTAAGAATATAGGGTAACAATTAGACCCAAAATTAACAATTACATTTTTGATAGGAGGAAACTATGTACGCGGCATTTGAAGGCTTGGAGACCGGTGTCAGAGATATTGCCAACAACTTTGTCAGGGAGACTGTTCCAAGTTCTGACAGCCAAGTGGATGAAGCTCCTGTCCAATGAATACGTTCTAGCATGAGGTACGGTTAGAGCGTGATCTGGCATGGATGGTGGCTAGTTTGCCTGTAATGGGTCATTAAGGCACAACTGAAATGACCTAAGGGGGACCAATGTGGTATTTTCCCCTGTGGAGTTTCAACCAACCCCCCCCCCCCCCCCTTCCCCTCCACTACCGAATTCCTTTTAATTCTTGAACATTTGGCTTTATAATTTAATTGCCATTTCCCTGTTGATAAACACGTACACAAATGGTGCACGCTTTCCTGTGGCTAGTTTGCTGGATTGTGTTGCACAACCTCAATGGTTTTTGTCCCAAATGGAGTTTCCCCAAGTACCCCCCCCCCCCCCTCCCTCCCATGCCCCCCCCCCCCCTTTCCATTTCCCTGTGGGATCTCATCCATCCCTCTCACCCCTCTCCATCCCCACCCCTCCCCACCCCTCCCCATCTTAGTTCCCATAATGGTTTTTTGTTAACGCACGCGTATGGTGCACCCTTTCCTGTGGCTAGTTTTGTCCGTAATGGGTCATTCTAGCACGCTAAAAGAACACACAAATTTGATCTAAGGGTGCAAGAAAGCAATAGATCAGTTCAATGTTATATTCAAAATGTAAGTGTACCATTCTAAGGCTATTGAAGATGACTGTGGTATATAACTTGTATTTTTCCATAAACCTCATATTTTCAGGTTGTTCCAGGCGACCTTAGCCCATATTCATAAAACTGCACGAAATTATTTCCATTAAAATCTATTTTAGATGACGGGGATAAATAAGCAACATAATGTCTTCTTAGTTACTGACTTATGTTCATCTGGGTATTACTAAGTTAACTACTAAGTTAACCCTGAAGCATCTCTTCTTGCATGCACCTTTCACACAAATTAGACTAAGGAACTTAAGCTAAATTGCAGTTAATGAATGTTCGCCCAGAACATTTGCCAGTTAGAGAGAGAGACATACTTGAAATAAGCACAGGACCGCTGGCCTGGGTCACTAAAACTAGGCCTCCCACTGGCCCGAATGAGCAACCAAATATAACATCATTTTTAACAAATTTCTCTTTGTTTGGGGCTACAAGATTCAGGTTTCAGGCCATTTGAATTTGAAAAATCTTGTTTTTAACTTGCCCAGCTGGGCCACAAGGCAACAAAGTCCATTTCTAGCATTGCAATATCAATCAAATCTCCCAATTGACTAGTTTCCTCTTCCACCATGTATATAATAGTACAGACGTCATTGTTGAGACTTGCTATTTTTAAACAGTGGCAACAGCCATTAGTACGTGACTGCAATGACATTGAACATGAACATTGAACATCGGGAATAAATTGCGTGGTTATGATGCAGATATATGCGTGTGTAGTAATGGCCACCTATTGATGGATTAACATGAATGTTGATACTTTTAAATTGAGGTTAAAAACTAATTTGTTTAAGTTAGCCTTGTGTGATTGTTAATTATTTGTTAATTATACATAAGTATGTTTATATACCCTAAAATAAATTTTGTTTTTATTTAATGTAAATATGTATTTAAGCGCTTAGAGCGCTTAGAGGCTTTTTGCAATATGCACTATTATATAAATCTCTATTATTATTATTATTAAAATGAAATGATTTGGTGTTCCTCACATGAACGATCTCTATTAATTGTATCTTTAACCCGTTGAGGACTGGTCCCGAAATATTTCGGGCTCGAGTCTATGGAGAATGCGTGTAAATACCAAAAATCAATTCGTCCTCAACGGGTTAAAAACTTAACCCATTGCCTACGGGAATCTGGAGGGCCCTGTATCAAATCTACTTGTGGATAGCAAGATATAAATGAGAACATGATGCCAACAGGAATTTTACTATTCTACATTAACCCGTTCCCTACGAGATTCAGAAATCTCCATAGATTTTGTACACATCCGACCCGGTTCCCATAGTCAAGGGGTAAAAGTCCTCTGCACAAAACCAAGGACAACATGTTCATTGTTGTGCATTTTACAAACCATACGCAATACTGTGTATTCTAGTAGTACTTCATCTAGGCATACAAGGCAGGGTTGTAAAGGGTGTCTCTCCCTCTACCCCCGCCCCCCCCCCCCCCCCCCCCCCCCCCCCTCAGAATGTTGAAAATGGCAATATTTCAGCAAAAGAACCCTAAACTCTAGCAAATTCATATCATTTTCTGGTAAATCATGTCACATTTGGGCAATAACAATACAATTTCGGGCAGAAAAGTTGAAGATTTAAGTATCATGTATAAGAAGAGTATCTGGGTAACAGACCTTAGCCACCACCCTCCCCCCCCCCCCCCCCCCCCCCCCCCCCCCCCCACCCACACAAATTTGCTCCTGCACCTATGCTTTGATTGCAAGAAAAAGGGTAGTATAATTACAAGTGACAAGTTGGATTTCTAATGCACACAAGCTTTCCCAGCACATTAAGACCAGCTCATTACTTAGACTCTACATGACAATGCTGCTAAGAGTGGTTGATAATGGTTGCAAGCATGTGAGAATCTGAACATTACCGGTATATGCCTGGGATTTCCATTCCTATACCTTAAATAATTATAATTCTCTTTAAAAGATGAATGTTTAAATTAGCAAAATGTTAATGAGTATGTGATGATAACGAGTGATGATGATGATAATTAATTATGATTATTAATGATGAATGATGATGATGATGAAATGATGAGATGAGGATGAGGATGAGGATGAGGATGAGGATGAGGATGAGGATGAGGAAGAGGATGAGGATGATAGATAGTGAAGAATATGATGATAATATAGTGAAGATGGGTGATGATGGTGGATGGTGATGATGGTGATGATGGTGATGATGATGATGAATGGTGGTGGAGATGATGGTGGTTATGATGATGATGGTGGTAATGATGATGATAATGATGATGATGTTCAAGATGATGGTGATGATGATGATGATGATGATGATGATGATGATGATGATGATTGTGGTGATGTAATAATGATGATGATGATGACGACGACGGTGAGGACGGTAGTGGTAGTGGTGGGGTTAAAAATAATAGTTTTGATGCTGATAATTTGATGATGGTAAAGATATAAAATTAAATCACTGTGATGAAACTTGAGCAATGAGGTTGATGATAAGCTGAACATTATGCTAATTAATATCATCTATATAGTTTTGAGAATCTTATAAACCTCATAATGGAATATTCTTGCTCTCCAAACAAATGAGCACTGGAAACAAATGGAACATATATTTAAGATCACAATTGGCATACAGCCCTATTTTCCAAGAATGAAATATGCAAATTCACGCAAAGACTTTTGAAAGTTAAACGTTTGTTGTCATGGCGATTGCTAATCAATCGGATCTGACTTCTCCACGGTCGCAACCCTATCCACCTTGCCATTTCTGTGGATCAAAAAGTTATCCCCCAATCGACATCCTCCATACATGAAATGCATAGTGATTGGGAACGGTTTGTCCATGCATGTAGCATTCATAAAATATACTGTGACTATGTTTGAATGAAATATACTGTAGACGGTATATTAAGTGGAAGCGTCGTCGAGGTGTGAGGATTCGGCTCTTGTCTCTCATACGAAGGTCGCAGGTTCGAGTCCTACATATATCCGCAATCTTTTGGCATTATTTTCATCGCTTTATAGTGAATTGGTTAATTTGCAGCTTTATGGGTAATGTTGGGGTAATACATGGTAAAAGAAGTTTGATGGTAATGTATTTTTTTTTTTATTAAGGCACTTGCTAATCAATTTTATATTCTTTAAAAAAGTGTAATCTGAGGATCTACAGGTACAAGTCTTGACTGGGCTTTTGCTTAGTGTCAGAATTCTTGCAAATTTGCACTGTACAGCTAGTGCTACATTTATCACTTTTATTTTTGTAATTACCAGTTTCCATAATGAAAAGTGTAATTAACTGTTAACTCCTCCAACTTCAAAAGTTATATCCATTCAAAAAAGAAAAGCCGGGCCATTCTTACCTTAAATATATCGCCACTGCGATCCTGCCAGTCCAAACTTGGAAGTATTCAGTTCTGTCCAATTATCAACATTTGGTTTCCATGGTCATGTGCAATGAGTTCGCATCCTCCATTCAACTTCAATACAGTGGGTGTATGATCACACGTGTTGGTATCACTCAGCTGATGCGACGAAACCACGATTAAAGTAACAATTTTTAAGGATAGCGGGCATACAAATTCAGCTCAAAATCTTGAAAAAGATGAGCCGTCAATGTATAGTCAAATCTTTAAACTCCCTGCTGATGAAAGTATCCGAGTAATTGATGGAGATTGTATCACTTTTTAAAACCATTCCAGAAGAAAAGGCCCCGATCGCAGCTGTTTGTTTTATAAACGGTAATTCGTTCACTATTCGCTATACCATTGCATGATATAGCCACAATACAAGGGCATCAATATTGTGTGTATACCACTTTTTCCCGCCATACACGTGTGACCCCAAACTATTAACAATCGCAGACCGCCGTCTATGGTGTAAATAACCGTCCCCCTATCATGGGCATACAGCATACTGTGTATAACTCAATGACCCATTTCATGTTATGGTGCTGATATGGTTAAACTGGTATACCAGCCGCATAACATTGATCTTGACGCGTATATTAGACGTGTAACAGGTGCAACATGTGAACTCCCTAGCAACACGCTACTTGTGGAATGTGTTCGTATACAAGTGCTTAGTCTAGTAAATAAATCTGGTTCAGAGTAAAGCGATCTTGATTTGAATCAACAAAATAATGTTCAATAATTATGTTGCGTTATTGAATATGTTTGTTTTTTTCTACAAGCGTTATAATTATGTCATCTCGTGTAATTGGTAACATAATTTTTTTTTCAGGATCATAGTGTCTATTATAAAGCCTTTTTTTCAGTTTATATTATAATATATTTTATGATAAGTATTTATATAGTGGTACAACCCAGGGATACAACTAGAAGTACAAGATGATACATTCGACATTAACTGGTATACTATCACCCTTACTACCTTGGTCATCACATACGCACCCACATTCAATCCAGCACGTGGTGCGCGCTCTCTCCACTCACTGGGGAGCATGCCAGCCAATGCTATATGATAAGTGCGCACGTGCTTTACGCATTCTCCAATTCCTACCGAGTATACCAATTTATACGAGGGTTTGATCCAAAGTTTGGACACTAACTATGAAGAAGTGATGACCAATCGTTTCAATGTGGCATGCACGTATTTCAGATCTTCAGACGGGCTTCAGAGGACTAACAGTCTTGTTGAACTTTTTTTCTTCAAAGTTGGTTGTTGTGTGAATGTCCCCTCTACATCCCCCAATACTGTTGTCATCACATTTCCAACAGATGAGATTACCTTGCCCTTCTTCGGATCATATCCAAGCTAATTTTTCTGAACGTTCTCTATCACAGGATCCCAGGTTAGCAAGCCAAAGTTGGTTCCAACGTTAGAAACTCGCAACTCATTCGACGTTGGATAAAAATAATGGTCCAACGTTGCAAGGTTGGTCAACGATGGCTTGCTACCTGGGATGAGTGCTGCAGGGTCCATCACTTTGAGTCAGAGACAGAGAAACAAGCCATGCAGTGGAAACACCCAACTCGCAGTGGCGTAACCAGGAATTATTCAGGGGCTCCAACCCCCACACTTCAGTTGGGGTCCGAGGGCGGACCCCCCCTCCCCCGGAAGCTTTTGGATTTTAGCTATTCAAAGCCAAATAGTGTAAACTACTGGCTAACAAGCAAGAAACAAGCAACAACAAAAAAAAAACAAGGTGGCCTACAACCTCGCCCCCCTTCGAAGAAGGCCAAGGCAGTATAATCTGCTGGAAAAGATGGTGCACAATTTCAGGATGCAAAAATACGCAGGGCATAGTGAAACTCGAACCGAGACCCACGCATTGAAATACGAGAGTCCAAACCACTAGACTACGACGCTTCTTTTTTTTGGGGGGGGGGGGGGGGCTAGATCCCGGGGAACCATGTACACATCTCTACTCCAAAATGTATCCTCTTTAAATCTTGTACGGAGAATCTTGTTCATTAAAAGTAGCTTCCACACTTTCGAATAGATATGAGCGGTTAAAGGTAGTTCAGATTCGTCAAATGAGATGCGCGGCGCCATCTTGCATACGCGTTGCGCCCGGTGCGTAATGCACGTTAGCTCAGTGTCATGCGGTGCGCGCAAACCTAACCCAGTTCAAAATGGCGACCCGCTATGTAGCATCCCCACGCTTGATGCCCTTTAAATGGTACTCGATCGTTCACGTCCCGAGCGAAGTGGTTTGCGCGTATATCACCCGAACCGCAGTGCGCCGGCAGGTCATCGGTTCAAGCTTATGCGACATTGTGTTGATTACGCCCTCAGATGGGACGTGTTCCTAATGACACACAACTTCACCACGATTCCCATATAGTAATTGAAATGTGCAATTTAACTTGTTGTTTGCTAGTTTGGTCAGTATAGGGGGCACGGGGGGGGGGGGCACGTCCCTCCCAATAATATGACACATACAATATAAACATAAGGGGGAAATACGTAAACAAATAATAAATACATGATAACATATGCCGCTTTATAATTTGCGTGCTTCCCACACTTTCTTTATCGCTGTAAGGTAAGGATTTGTTAGGCCAGCGGTTAAAATGGTACTTATGAAATCGCATACGTGACGTTAGTGGTAAGCGTGTTTATCAGCAAACCGCAGTGGAAGGTCGAGGTTCAAGTTGCGGGGGAGCCTTTATTGCGTCCTCAAGTTGTTTTTTTTGAACGTGCATTGCCATCCATTATATTTATCGCTTGACAAAGTACTGTGAACGACTATTTTGACGAAAACGAGAGTGACCCTTAAGAGCGGCAAAAAGGGGGTCTTTGAAGCACTAACCCTACCCCCCTCCCCCCCCCCCCCCCTACCCCCGGGGCGGTCTAGGGGGTTGCAACCCCCGAGGATTTTAAAATGACCACATGCGGGCAAAAAGCACCTCAAAATAGGACAGAATCATATAATTTGGGAACGAAAGAAATCAGATTCGGGCAAGGTCCATGTAAAAACTCTGCCACGTATTTGTCCAATACATTTTCCACTAAATAGCCAAATTTCCATTGCCTTCCACAAAAATGCCAATAATCAGTTTATTACGGGAAGGCGTTATACACGTGTGGTCGTGTACGTGTGACTGAGACATGATAATAATAATAATAATAGACAAGCATTTAGATTACGCCATCAATCTATACCTTCTATTCCGAGGCGCATCATACTGTACATAATCCACAAGGTGTGATGGACACAGGGTGCATAATCATATGATGACGTTAATGCGTCTTGAATCCGTGACCCACATACTGAGTGAGATCGATAATGGATGTCGCGACAAACCACATCCCCCAGGAGAATTTGGTCGAGAGTTGGAAACAAATTCAAGTGGGCGTATAGAGTGAGTGTCTTGTACGCGTGAACACAACACTACGTGCATTCACGATCAGGCGCAGGGCGTATGTACAGGGAGGGGGAGGGGGGCACGTGTCCCCAACACATTTTCTGTGCCCCCAGGTGCTCCCCTCCCCCCCCCCCCCCCCCCCACAAAACAAAACAAAATCAAATATCATGCTTGTGGGGAAACATTATGAAGGACTCAATACAAGTCATTATAAACACGTACTCACATACGCACGTGTACAATTGCTAACAAAAATAAAACACAAAATACACACAGGCACACGTATACACGGCCGCAGACATACGTGTATATAAACACACGTACATACGCTGCTGACAGATTGACATTTACCTGGAATGTTTGCATGCTTGTGCGTTTGTTTGTGCGTTTGTGTGTTTGGTTTGTTTTTGTTTGTTGTCTGTCTGTCGGTAGGTCGGTTGTTTAATGGTTGTTGGTGTTGGTTGGTTGGTTGGTTGGTTGGTGGTGGTTGGTTGGTTGGATGGAGGTTGGTTGGTTGGTTGTTGGTGGTGGTTGGTTGGCTTGGTTGTTGGTTGGTTGGTTGGTGGTTGGTTCGGTGGTTGGTGGTTGGTTGGTTGGTTGGTTGTTGGTTGTTGGTTGGTTGGTTGGTGGTTGGTTGGTTGGTTGGTTGGTTGGTTGGTTGGTTGGTTGGTGGTTGGTTGGTGGTGGTTGGTGGTTGGTTGTGGGTTGGTTTTCATATCGATCTTTCTGCTTGTTTTTCTACCATTTCATGCTTTCAGTGTTACTTTGTTCACCCTGTATTGTATGACGTAATATAAAACCAGACATAATGTGAAAATCATATTTTGTGGTACGCGAAATCGATAAAAAGTAATCGAAATCGATTGTTTATGTAATAATGTGGGAGATTGCGTTCCTAATTACGTTGTTCCTTTCCCCGGAATAAGAACATATTATTTTTCGCAATCTTTGTAAAATAGTATGAAAATTCGCAGAAACCGTTTAAGTTTGTTACCCTTTCTGGGTGGACCGTCGCCGTCTCCTTAGTTTACGGACTAACTCACCCCACCCCCCCCCCCCCCCCCCC
Organism: Echinarachnius parma; assembly: GCA_037951105.1. NCBI lineage: Eukaryota > Metazoa > Echinodermata > Echinoidea > Clypeasteroida > Echinarachniidae > Echinarachnius > Echinarachnius parma. The sequence goes on along the minus strand of JBAMJV010004863.1, from coordinate 5,875 downwards.
CCGCCCCCTCCCTCTTCCTTCTTGTTTTGTTGACGTATTCTTTTTCCAAGTTATTGTCTGATTCTTTTCTGGAATGATGAAATATCATGTCTCAATCTTTTCTCCAGGGTCAGTGATGGGGGTGCTAACGGTTCTAGACCAAGTTTGTTGTGTCCCTCTCTTTATTTATCTACATAACCAGTCTTCATCATTCTTCTCATCTCCCGTCATCTAAATCTCACGCCTACGTTTACTACATCCTTATTGGCTTTTTATCATCGGCGTCATCATCATCACCACCACCACAATGCTAATCAATATTACCATCATCCCATCATCACAATCAATCACCACATCATCATCATCAATCATCACATCACCACACCACCCACCTCACCATCATCATCATCGTCATCATCATCATCATCATCATCATCATCATCATCATCATCATTCGAGGCCGAATGCAACATGTTGAATCGGCTCGAATGAGCGAAATCAAATATAGCCTATCGGGTCGATTCGGCTCTGTGTGCGGAGGAACATGTACAAGGGTGTGTTTGAACAGTGGCGTAGCCAGGAATTCTCAAAGAGAGGGGCTCCAACAGCGGAGCCTATAGCAATCAACAAACAAACAACAAACGGGCATAAGGTGTGGGTCCAGGAGCCCACCACCCCCTAGCTACGCCACTTGTCTAGCTCACAATCAAAGCTTGGAAACGTATTTCAGACTAATGTGTAAAAATAAGATAGCCATAAACACTGTTCAAAAACGTACACTGTTAAAGCGCTGTGTAAACAAATTCAACAACTCTGTTGAACATTTTCAACAACCGCTGTTTAACATATGAACCACCAACTGTTGTTGAAAACATTCAACAACCCCAGTTGTTTAAAGTTTACACCAACTGTTGTTTTAATTTGTTCTACAACTGTTGTTTAGAATAAATTTAAATTGTTGAAATAGCAAATACAAAACAAGATGTAAAAGTGGCCAAGGGTAGGAATCAACCGGGGTCTTTGGGTTATAAGGCTAACACGCTAACCACTGCGCTAAACTCGGTTCGTTTGGTTTGCGATGGGACAAAGGGGTTTTGTCCGCGATGATTTCGCGGTCGAAACTATCACGTGATTTAACACGTTTCATCAACGCTTGAACAATGGCCGCTTCACACAACCCTTCTTTGTACAACTTATCATACTACACCTAAAGTTGTATGAAAAGATTCAACAACCATTTTTACACAGCTTTTTTTTTTACACAGCGTTTTAACAGTGTTTACAAACGTTGATTCCGCTCAATGAGTCTAGTTAAACGCACCATGCTGTCTCGTATGTCTTCGGATATCGATGGTCGATGGTCATGGTCTAGTCGTACGAGTACATCCTCTAAACCATGAAAGCATTATTTATGCTAATACGCAGAAGCATTTATCAAGTAACAATGGGTGCATTAATCGCAAATTTAGCGATATGGATCTCTGCGCGTACATGAATAATAATTATTTCCTCATCCATGCAGCTGGAACGCACCCGTACTTGGATGTTCATGTTTTTATTCATTTAATTTCGCGACCGCCACCGAGTTTGGTATAAATATCGTTTCATCTACTCATGAATGTGCAAATTGTAACTGCAAACTGTTTTACTCGTGCATTACAGTGTATTGGAGCCAGTCGGACGTCGCGCGTTTACCCTTTCGACCGCAAGTCATGAAGAAAAAACACGTTGATTTGCAACCTTAGCAGTACCAGTTTGGTAGGTGGAAAGGGTATCCGGTGGGAAAGGGGAAGAGAGGGTACGTAGGAGGACGAATGGGGACGTTCCTGTATGATTAATTACTAGTCACTTTTTAAAACTTGTGTGGAGGAGACCTTTCTCTTTCTTCCAATTTTGTAGAATGTTGGACCTTTCCTGTTTTTATTTTTCTTAGCATTTTTTGCCAGACGTATACATGGTTTAGGTCCAAGAAGACCGAACGTAGAAATGCCGCCAAGTTTCGATGAATATTTCATTATTGTTGGGCGTCGCGAGAAAAATGGAGTTGCAAGTTTCAAAAGAAGCGGGGTTTTCCGTGATTGTGGAATATGACTGTATGCAGTTCAAAACAACACCAAGTAAAACTTACTTAATAAGCATATATAGACTGGTGTATTATGTGGAACAATTCACGAACAGACATTGAGTTGCAACATGATGAATTACCTGTTTTTGGTAGTCAAAAAGGATACCGCAGTGCAAAATGGGAGGAAGGAGGAGGGGGCCGTTCGTGTAAGAATTAATTACTGTTCAAACTCGGGTGACAAGACCTTTCTCTTTCTTTCAATTTCTTAGAATGTTGACCTAACCTTTTCTGATTTACTTTTCTTTTCAATTTTGCCAGACGTATGTTAGGGTCCAAGAAGGACCGAAACGCAGAAATGCCGCCGTGTTTCGATGAATATTCATTATTGATGGGCGTCGCGAGAAAAAATCAAGTTGCAAAGTTTCAAGGACGCGCAGTTTGTCAGTTGTGAACGTAGAATATTGACCTTCATGTAGTTCAAAACAATATAAAGACAAATTCAGTATATTGTATATTAAATGGGACGCGCGAAGAAAAGTATTTTACAAATGAGGGAGTATCATGTCACGTGACCCGTTGATAATTTATTCCAACCACATAGCGACAATTGCTCCGTAATACGATTTCCTCCTGACGACATTTGCTCCTAGAATAGCGACAATTGCTCTACGACTTTGATAAAATCTCTAACGGAAATATTATCCCCGACACATTTATTTAAGTCATTAATCCATAGAAAACACGGTGAGTAAATACGAAGCCAGTAATAATCGCCTCCAAGTTTGCTATTTTGTTCCTTCTAAATATGACGGAATCCTACTGGTCCAACCTTTTCCCAATGAACCTCCCGTAACTTCCGAGAACGTTTTTCTGTCCATGATGTACGCTAAAAGAAAGAATTGAAAGGAGAGGAGGGGACGTTTTTCTTTGTGAATATTAATGAAATACAATTAAAAATTGAGGGTGAGGAGACCTTTTTCTTTCCATTCTCTAAACAGACGTTGACCTTTTGCGTTTCAATTTCTCAGCATTTGTTGTCAGACGTGGTGTATACATTATAAACAAGATCAAACGTTGAGACGTGGTCGTGTGTTCTATGAATGATTCATTATTTTAGGGGCGTCGCAAGTCGCGAGACAAACAAAGTTGCTAAATTTCGAAGAAGCGGAGTCTTTCGTGGCTGTGAGGGTATCGACTTTCTGGATTTCTGCCGTGCAAAACAATACAATAACAAGACTGTTCAGTGCAGGCCGGATGAGTAGTGCCTGGACACATGTGACAGTTGCCTAACAATATTTGATCTGCGATAAAATCCCCGACGACCGTATCACCGGCGACAGAAAGAGAAAGTATGCTTGGTTGAAAGGAAAAGATGAAAAAGTTAACAAATTAAATCCCAAGTTGAGAAGACCTTTTTCTTTTTCCTTTTCCCCGGGATTTGACCTTTCCTGATTTAATTGTCTTAGCATTATAATAAGACGCCCATTAGTTGAAGATTCGGGCGCGGAGGCTTTGTCCTATAATTATTATGCGCCTTTTGTATCAATATTTCATTATGCAATACACACTCAGGCGTCGCGAGAATATCAAGATTGCAAAATGTCGGGGAAGTGAGCCGCCTGTGACTGTCCAGGGACGTTAGTAGAAGGGGTAATATTGCCCCCTCCCCCTCTCCGTGCATTAAATGCTCTCCTCTTAATTGTTAGTAAAATAAAGTATAAAACAAACATATAGCACTCAGTTGCGGGCTTTGTCCGCCTCCCCCCCCCCCCCCCCTCCATAAAGGAACTCATTGCAGTAGATTGCACTGCGTCTAAGAATATTATGAAGTTGTATTTTTCTAATCATTGTGAGTTGTGTGTATCACACGAGATGACTACATCATTCCTTCACCTGTCTGGCCACACAACCATATTCTCAACTTATGATTAAAACCATCGGGTGACAGATTGAAGTGTGCATAACTATGTTCAGACAATATCACCTCTTGTCTCATATAAAATACACGCCTGCGGGCATCATTGCGGGTATATTACCGGGGTATTATTATCCTATACCAATAAATGAGACAAAAGTCCTTGCGATATTTCTAATTACCGTGCCACGTATATATGACTCATTATAACCATAATATATATTCTGACTTTGATATTTGGACATTGCCCTTTATTTGTCGAATTTTCAACATATTATTCTGTTCTTGGAAAGTGAAAATAAAGTTTTGGTAAGAAGTGAGCATTAAAAAAAAAATTCATTGTTTTGCGAGGTACAAGCCTATACCTACTACCCAAGGTGAGAGATGCTAGTAGCGGTAGTAGGTCTATGGTACAAGTAAGCTAAGTGTATATGAATCGCAAGTACACATGAATACGATCGAAATTCCGTTCAGAAACGGCTGAGATCTTCACAATGAAATAGCCATTTGAAAAAAAGTCGCGGACGCTAACTTGTATGCTTTCGTATTTTAAAGCAATCAAAAATCTACGTTACTAAGATAAGAATTGTCGCTGCAAAAATCATGGCACCCTAAATGCTCAATGTCGACCCCGAGGTGGCGCTATCCATGTTTATGTTGCTGTACGGTGTTTCATTTGTTTAGGCTATGGAATTCGAGTAAGGACACTTTTGGGGGAAGGACTAAGGGTTACGCCCCACCCCCCTCCTTCTCATTTAAAATAATGCCTTAACCTGGTCCACCTCATTTCGGAAAATTTAGGATCATGGAAATTTCTCGAAAAAAAAGAATAATTTAGAATGCCTTGTAATTAGCATGTTTAATACAAATGAGATAGACAAATCCCCATGTAAAGAAGTATATTAGATTGAACTAGGGGTGTATTGGGCGTTTGGAATATTAAGGTTGAAATACCTGTGTTTCAGATCTATAAAAAAAATGGAAATGAAAGTATATTGTTTTATTAAAGATACCAAACGGCATGTCTGCGACATTTGATCTAATGCAGATATGAACAGAGTGAACTGCGCTCTAATATCCAGTAATGACTTCACCTCAATATAAAAGGCAGGTACGTTATCTTAAATACAAGATGGCACCGTGCATCTAATCTACGAATCCAAACAAACCGCTTTTAAAGGGATATCGTAACTTTGTTGACATGTGCAAAAACTTGCAAATGGTTGACGAAATGTATAATTATGTGATCTGTGTTGTGTGAAAATTCCATGGTAAATGAATGTCATATGACCAAACAATGAGCACAAATGTAAAGTGGTATTATCTAATTCATTGACTGGCTTTGTACACAGTTATAACTATCCAGTAGATAGTAATAACTCTGCAAACTTGAATCATATACATATCTTATGATGGAAAAGAAATTTGGAAGACTGAAAACTGTTCAATGCATCTGGTATGAGAAAAACACTTTATTTCTAATGCAGTTTGGTGGATTTGGACAAAGTTACTAGATACCTATAACCATGCACTTGTATTTTGCACCGTGCGTGAGGCGTCCGCAAGATGGCACCGCGCGCCTGATCTTACGTACGCATCCAAACCATGCACCTTCAATTCCCCGTAATATATCCTTCCATATCCAATCGCCCCAATCAACTTCCATGCAAACCTTTACCATCCCATACTAATAGAGTAGTCAATTAATGTTCATTGCTCCCTTCCATGACTGTTATTCTGAATAACTACTCTATAATCATAATAATTCCGATGACTTGTCCGAAAATCATAAAATGGAGGATGGGATTTACCTTTTCAAGAACATGACACTCTATTTTCAAGACTAAATGGGAGTTCCAAATTTTTCAATCTGGATGTTTGAATTATAATTTGTCGCGATTAAAGAAGGTTGTCCA